>CP025648.1:24918389-24940626 GCA_003576665.1 Ipomoea trifida | reverse complement strand
GGTGTAGCGGAAAGACATTTATAGGTGTAGCGAAACGTCATACTTTTATTTTTAAAAAAATAATATATATATATATATATATATATATATATATATATAATGTTTTTTTTACACACAATAATCTAACAAAATCCTAATATTTCAAATCACATGAACTACTTTATTAATTAAAAAATGCATTCTAAAGAATAAAATAACAACTAAACATTAACAAATCCATACATAATCAAAATACAATCATATTGAATCTCAACAAATAAATAAATATCATAAACCATGTTAAAATACAATAATAAAAATAATAGTCTATTAGATTTTACAAAACAACAATACTTGAAATTCAAAAGAAATCAAACTAAAATCCAAAAAACTATATATATAAAATATTCATTGATCAAAATATAATTCAAGATTGTAAACAAACAACCATTAGAGTGAAACTTGAGATAGCCACTAGTTTGAAAATAAAATAGACATAAAACAAGTCACCTAAATCCGTCATGGTCCTAGTTGACAACCCAGAGTATTGCAAAAGAAGTACAGAGAAGAGGGTTCCAGGAACCAGACATGCAAACATTAGTAGAATGTTGCTGCAGTGATGGCAAAAGCTTGATTTTCCATTCACAGGAAGTGTCACCTTGATACTGAAAGACCCAACTCTAGTTCAACAAAAAAACTTAGCATCAACAAACCATTTAACAAATATGATTTCTAGTACAAAAACATATCTTCCAAGAATGGTGTAAAACTACTCTTATAATTCCTTGAGGTTAAGATACATTCAAGCAGATGATCTACCATATTAAAACAATAAATAAAAACATAGATTAAGCAAACAAATAGTGAGAATCAAGCTTTTGTCATTGAATAGATAGGTGGTGTCAACGATACATTTTCACCAAGGCATAGACATAAACAATCAATAAGAGCAGAGAAGTTATTTTAAACCAGCATACATATACCTACAATGCAATTTTTTTTTAATAAAAATGAATCTTAACAAAACACACTGGCAAAGGAGATAAATTTTATAATAAAAGTATACTTTTTATTCTGTAAAATATAAATAAAGCAGTTAAAATTGGATTATAATTTATAAGAAAATAAGAGTGGATCAAATATACTTACTGCTGCCAATTGTGCATCCAAACCTTCCATCCTAAGAGATAAATTTTAGGCAATGAAGGGACAAAGCCTATGAATTGAGATAGCAGTAGAGTGCCTCCACAGCAAACTACATAAAAAGGGGAAAATTTTGAAAGTTCACTATGCATATACATAACTATAAATAAAAGTTATACAAAATCAAACTGAGGCTTCCTCCCCAGGACTGATTCTCGATTCTGCTGTGCTAAATCAAGTAAAGCTCTTTGCCGGTTCATGGCGCTCTCAGTGTATTCTTCAAGCGGCGGAAGTGGACAGCGTTCGTCTCTTTGAGTTTGACCTCTAATGATCTAACAAGCAATGCAATGGAAATTTGGTAGTTGAATATCGTATTCATATATGGAATGAGATTATGAAATTTGCAATTATTATAGATGATGGATGATGAACAGCCAAATGATACCTTTGATGCCCAGTGCATCTCCACTTGCTGACATACATTCCTGATATCCCTCCCAGAAAATCTGGTGTTTAAACTTAGTATTGTCAGCATAACAAACAAGAAGAAATTTTGTATGCATAACAAACTAGATAGCTGAAGGCCATTTTGTATTCCCCAGTGAACTCCCTCATCCCTGAAAGAGCAAAGACCACTGTGAAATTATCGGTTGAGAAATATATAGATTTCGTGCCAGAAACCATGACACTCCATTTAACGACAACTCACCAAAGGAACGTATAAATACAAATGACTGCAATAGGTAAATATTGTTGAGCAAAAAATAGAAAGTGAGACCAGAGACTGCTAAATTCGAAAATTTAACCCACTCCAGGCATCCTATTAAATAAGAAATGGAAGCTACAAAGGTCAATGCAAAATGCTACAGACCTACTCCATAATAAGCTTCCCCTAGAAACAGTTCATCAAAAGTTCAAGTTTATTTTGACCCCAAAGGTAATCAATAAGTACAACCACAACTTTCTTCTCCTGCTCAAACACATCAATCTGCACATCAAGTAAACCTTAGTAAATAAGATACAAAGGAAACATCACTAAGCATCCACAATACAACAAATGAATCATATCATTAAGTTAAAGGCATTAAGCCTACAGTAAATGGTCTTTCTTCAAAAGTTCGTACGATGGAATTTATAATAGCACCTGTCGTATGATGGAATTCAAAAGTTCTTCAAAAGTTCACCGTAATATTTTGACATTATGACCTCCAAGGGAACATACAACAATGGAGGCTGAGATCTAAATAAATAAATAAATAATACACAAATAAATTCGAAATAATAAAATAAAATAAAAAAACACACATTATACTTACCGGCGGTGGAGGCTGGAGGCGTCGTCGGCGAGGAGAAGAGGCGGTGGAGGCCGGAGGAGTCGTCAGCGAGGAGAAGAGGCGGTGGAAGCCAGAGGCGTCGTCGGCAAGGAGAAGAGGCGGCGACGACTGCAGGCTGCAATGGAGGAGGAGCGTCGGCGGCGGCGTCGATCTGCAGGCTGCAATGGAGGAGGAGCGTCAGCGGCGGCGTCGATCTGCAGGCTGAATTGGAGGAAGAGCGTCGGCGGCGGCAATGGCGACGACAGCAGATTTGGAGTCGACGGCGGGGGAGCGGTGGCTGGTGGCGACTTCGAGTGGACGGCGTCATGGCGATGGTGGACGGCGATCTGATATCTATGGGTCGTGGCGATGGTGGACGGCTCGTGGCTAGTGGTTTTTTGGTCGTTTGTGTAATTGTTTTGCGCAGATCTATTGGTTTTGCGCATATGTCCGCGCTTTTTGTTCGACTCATAGGAACGGGTGCCGCGTAAAGTAAATTAATAAAATATTAATTTACTTTACGCGGCACCCATAGAGATCAGGTGCTACGTAAATTAAAAGAATAGTTTATTAATTTACTTTACGCGGCACCTACACTCTGCGGGTGCCGCGTAAAGTATTTTAATAACTTTTTAATTTATTTATTTATTTTATTTTTTATAATTCACTACACCTGTTTCAACAGGTGTAGTGTAAAGTGATGCTTATATGATCAATTTTGTAGTAGTGTTTAGCCGGTCAATTATAACAACTTAGGTTAGTTAACTTAGTTTACCTCTTTGTACTTCTTTACTAATTAGGGTTACATGATGATCGAGTTTTGCCCAAAATGCAGTTAGACTACAGGGTTTCCGATATGATAGCATGCATAAAAAATCCAACATAAAATCGAAATCTCCAACGTTCATGACAATAATTAAACTCCTATCCTACTGATGAAAGCAAGTTTTAATATCTAGAATTCATATGCATTCACTAAACCAATGGCCTGCTAGTTCTTATTTAATTTCTTGATAAAGTAGGATATATAAGGCAGTCGCTAATAGCATTTTCCTATGGTGAGTTAACATAATTTAATATAAGAATGTTAAGAGTCTGCTACATGAAGGGGGATGCCATTATTATGTCTATAGAAGAAAACTTGAAAAAGAAACATTCACAAAACAATGGGCATAATGTTGTAAGGACTTTAAAGTTGGACAGGCAACTTAGAAAAACACTGAAACATAATGGTAGGAAGAAATCAAATCTGATTTTATAATGGTAACATGTATGTTCTAATTACACCACAAAAAATTGTTTACATTTTAATTTATAAATATATTTTTATTGATCATTTTTTTACCGCCGATAGTCACCCAATTCACCGATGTGGTTTCGATACCAAATAATACAAACTCAAGTCCTAACTACACGTGTCTACATGTACTATAAGAACTAGTTTATAAATATAAATTTAATTTAAGTTTTATGTTTTAGTCAAATTTGAGTACGCATCATCTATTATCTTATAAACACTTGATAGTTTGACAACAAATATTAAAATCAAGGAATTTAAGCAAATTGTTTAGGTTTATGTCATCTTTCAATAGATGTTTCCTAGAATTTTTCTCAGATCTTTTAGTGTATAATTAAGCTTTTAAAAAACCTTATCAACACCTCTGTTAGTGGTGCTTAAGTGCGATGCAGCTGTACATTAGTTTGTCTTTTATGTTTAATACCACCTCATGCACTATACAAAAGTTTTCAATTAACATTTACCGCAATTCAACCGCTAATTTTTTTTTTTTAATAATAACAAATTTAATTTATTAAATCATATGGTGAAACGTTTACAATAAAGATCGATGAAATAGTAAACTATTTTTTATAATCTAACATAAAAACAACTTCTCTAACAATATTACAGAGAATTTAATTCGCAAGCTGTCTTGTGATTTGAAAGCGGAATCACTGGAGGAACTTAAAGCTGAAACTATAACCAACCTAAATGGGAAAATATGTTTGATAGGGAAAAACAAATCTCCTCCCTCCCCTCTTAGTTTAATTTGACTAATAATCATGTAATCTTTAACTTTTCTAGAAACACATGTATACAAACTCAATAAAGGTTAAACTATATGACTCATTAGATAAGAAAAACTCACCTAATGCATGTGCTCCATTTTGATTGGTAAATAGGGAGGGAAGGGTCTTTACCCTATCTCTTTTCCATGACACAAGGCTTGTTAGGTATGAACCTTGCTTGGGTTTGGCCGCAAATCATTTTCTAAGACAAGAATAGATAATACTAACAATTATGAACTTAATTATGTGTGCATGCATGCTCTACACACTTGCAAATTGACAAAATGTAATCACGTGATAAACAAGGTGACAACATCAATTATTGAAAATAAGATGCATGATATTGTAGGCATTGTCGGCCAACATGAATCTCGAGAGGCTCATTTTATTGGGAAAGTCTTAATTTAAGTGGGGTGTATTTTTGTTGATGAGGTATTGGCCCAACAAGAGTAATAAAAATTTATTGAGCTAAGGAAAAAATGAAGCATGCAGCAAAATAAACAAAGGAGGTATTGCCGGGGGTATTGATGAACCCACAACCTCCTACTTTACAACACAATTGTGGCGGTAAAGAAATGGATATCTTCAATACGGGTTGGACCCGGGACTTGTAGATCAGAAACTCTTGCTTGCAAAGATGCTTTATGTTGGATTTATAGTTTGTGGAAACTAATTGCATGACTTTAGAGCAAGTTATTATGACAAAGCATTTTGATTTAACGTATAGAGGCGTTATTGTTAGGGATTGTGTTTCATTTATGAATAATTTTGAACCTGACGTCGCTTATGTTAGACGCTTCGCTACTTCGGTGGCTCATGCTATTGCTAGAGCATTGGGTTACAGTATAGTTCTGAGCAGAGTGTGTGGACTAAGGTTCCACTTTTTAATTTATTGTTGATGCTTTGAGACTTTGAGTGCGTATTAATAATATCTGTCTGTGTTCCTTAAAAAAAGATGATGTATAATATTACTTTTTATATCAATTAGACTACAACGTATTATCTTTCCTTTCTATACATATTATCTCTTCTCCCACTAGCTTTGTGACAAATGACCACAATGAATCAATGAAGTATTTTTTTTATTTGATTTACTGGGAAGCCCACAATAACTAGTCAAATATGCACCCCTTATATCAATATACAATTCTTAAAAAAAGTTGAATTATTTTATAATTATTAAATTAAATGTGTGTTTTACTAACTCGATTGGAGTTACCAATAAGTTAAGTCATACTATATTATAATATGATATAGTATCAAGTTGTTACCATGCATCTAGAGACAATTGTCTTAAAAACACTATTGCATACGCACGAGTATTGTATTTGTAAAATGATTAGAGATGAAGTGTTTTTCAAGTTAGTATGCAAAATAGTAAATGCATAAAGCCACCATGCAATGAATCTGCCTGGTTTTTCAGACAAATTAAATCAGAAGAATGATGGCGACAGTGGACAGAGCTGGCGTTACTTCAAATTGAAGATCAGAGGAATTCAACTCTAAGTTGTCTTCGTTGAAAACTTAACGAGTGTAGTAGGGAATCTCATCAATCATCATAATTCGGAGAAGTATCTTTGGCAGTTTTTATAATAAAGTACGATAAAGAGTGGTAGATCCATCTGTACAAAAGCCGATATTCCTTTGACTGTTGCCACCGCTGTCCCTCATCCAACGGCTGATAGCTCGCCGTCAAACACACTTGTCAAAAACGTGATTTTTTTTCCCCACAACGTGCACCCACCGTACGTTCCCCAATCATAAAAAAATCACATGTCATCTAAGCACAAGATGCTTGATAGCCCATAAGAGTCAAACTTTATTAATGTAATCAGGCTTAGATCTGAGTTAGTTTTATAGTAATGAGAATATCAGTGTTATATGCCCAAAAACAAAGGTGTTGAACATATATGCATTGCACCATGGTTGAGACCTCGATCTAAAATGGCGATTTTCTTTACTGCCAGGCTGGTGTTAAATGGGCCTGGGCAATTCAGGGTATTGATTAGCCCAGAGTAAAATATCCATTTTCCTTCTTCATAATAAAATTCTTTCAGTGGGCCTAATTCGGCCCATTATGCACCGTAAGTTGACAGGTAACATACGTAGCGCCGAACTGTGTCTGCAGGTAGAGCTGGCATATTTTGATCATGGTGGCATCCTTCACTATGTAATTCGGAACTTGATAAAACAGAAGAATACCAAGTAGTGAAGAGTACAGTTTATCATATCAAATTATACTCTGAGAATTTGAATTCAAATAATAAAAGCCGTACAACTTATCATCAGATTATACTTGAGTTCTAAAAGGAGGGTATAAATGTTCATTTGATAGACTAATATCATACCTATGTACATGCTTGGCCTATCATTGTCAGACAAAGGGTGTGCACTCAACACTTGAAGTGAAGGAAAACAAAGAGATGAGAGAATTCAAGTGTTCAAACCAGTGTATATCTTGTTGGCTAGTTCCGGATGTGTAAGGATTTGGTTGCTTGTGAGGCAAGTGCCAGTGCCTTTGCTTTTGTGCTCATCATCACCCATTCCCTCTCTGCACGCCGTTGGCGTTGCCTTGCGTTCTTGGCTCGCTTTGGCGCTAGCCGGTTATCTCTTTCTTCGAATGCAAGCCTGAATTTTTCAGCAATGGACAGTTCATCTGGTGGCCTTGAAACCGATGGCAAAGTTGTGCGTATGATCCCAGACACTGCCCAGGTTTTTGGGTCAATATCTTCAACTATTGGATCATCCAATGCTACATCTAGTGTTGCTTCGCGAGGAACTTCAAGCCCCCTGAAACCCAGAGGAGAGGTCTTCGGGTTCACTATGATGCGAGGGCATTCAACTTGCAGATTCTCTAACAAATGCTTCTCAATCTTGGGCTGTAGGAAAAATAAGATAATCCAGTCTCAAAACCTCTCCTCATACCATATCCAACAAAGACTTGCATATAGAAAGAATGAAGAACACCCCATAAACAATGAAAAGCAAGCTACATTCATACCCACACTAGCCAACGCAATGACTGGGCACCATGAGCTATTTCTGAGGCATCAACTTCCTCCCACGACTCTCCCTCCACATCTTTGAGGCATGGTTTCAACATACTCAAGCATCCCCGTGCAGTGTGCTCACTCCTTGGGCACCCTCTGCAACATTAACGTTGTTCACTCCTGTTATGTGATTATACCCTTTGTCAAAACCCAATGTATTGGTCTATCTCATTAATATGGGTTGACAATTATAATAAAAACAGCACTATAGATTCATTATGTATGTTGATATCTAAACCTCATGAAGTGGTTCTCTCCCTCTCTTCTCAAAACACCAATTTAATTACCCAAGGCAATTCAAGAACCGGGAATCACCCTCAAAGAAAATGCAGGAATCTCCATAGTAACTATTTCTTCTAATATTATTTGTTACCACTAAAAACTATGGAGAAAAATAAAGATTCAACCAAAAACCATGCTTTGAAGACTTGAAACCATAATAGCAACTACAGCAGGAATAGTACATACCCCCATCTCAATATCTCCAGTGACTGACAATGCTGCAAGAGTTCTGAAACACCAGCTGATGTGACTTTGCTGCACCGACTGCACAATACATATTTCCAATATGAGTGCACAATTAAAACCAGATTCAACATTTGCTTCATTTAGTGCCATATCAACAAAATTGAGAAAAGGAAAATTTCAAATGCAGCTAAGAGATTCACTTATAATAAAGGGAGAACAATAAACATCAAATAATTTTAGGACAAGACATGAGTATCATGTGATGCTTTTCAAACTCAAAAAAATTGAGAGAATTAGTGATGAGTACATTAAACATTAATAAGCAACACGGTTATATTTCTTTTGGTGAAATCAACATAATAAGAACAAGTGAACAACAATACTGATAGTATGCTAATACCTTACATCTACTGCTTTTAGATATTTGCAAGTCTTTACCACTTCTAAGAGGCCAACATCAGAAACATCAGAACCAGATATATCAAGGATTTCCCATGAACTTTCAGCTAATGCCATGATGACGTCATCATTCAATAACTTTCTCCTCCTTGCAATTGCTGTAAGTGCCATCTGTGCAAAAATGTCTCACATAAGCTTACAATATGGCTACAAATTCACTTCAAGTCTTCACCAAAGTTGAAATATCAACTGGATTTTTTTAAAGCTTATACTCATATTCATGATAAATTTCATGTAATCATGTCTGATCTCACTGACAATTACAATTGGACAAAGTTCAAATTTAATGGAACTAATATGGTTCTAGCTTCCAAGAAGATATCTTTTCTACCACATGATTAATCTGAAAATTTATGCACCATCAGATGCTATACAAAAATTTCTGTTTCCATACAAGTAAAATTCATGTCTCTGGTTGCAGTAAAAAAGATGAAGGGGAGAAATAAACCTTAATATTAGGAGGGAAATTAGAAGCGATTTCGGCCAAGTCTTCGATGATATCCTCAAAATGTCTACCGATGACTCCAAGGCACAAGCTCACTAAGCTCGGAAGCTGTCTCCTCTTAATTGGCAACACTGTCATCCCAACAACAGTTAATTTTCTCAAATCGAGCACTATTCGACAAGGAAATTCACGAAATCTATACAAACAAGCAAGCAAATTCATATCTAACAATTTGAAAATAAAAGGAAGAGAAAATTACATGTAAAGGAAGATTGAAATGGCTTCTGCAGAGGCTTTGTTACACTTAGATCCTCCGGAGCTCTTCCTTTTTCCATCGACTATGAGAGATGAAGCTGGTCGGAGATTCCGATTTCTGCTTATGGTTTCGGATTTTTTTGGTTTGTTATAGTCGCCGGAGAAGAAGAAAAATTGCAACTTCGCTGCCTATTAAAAGGCTGTTCGCTCTTGCGGTCTCCCGTTGCCGACTTTCTGTCATTATTGGTTTTCTTTTTTTCTTTTTAAAAGATTTTTACTTTTCCTAACACTCAGGAGGGGAAAAATATTTTCCAAAATTATACTCCATAATTATATGGTTAAGGATGAAATTGAGAAAGTTTAAAAATCGATGACCAAAATTGTAAAATCTTAATAGTGAGGAATCAAATGCCCAGCCCAAATTAACTCAAAATTCAACTAGTTCCGACTTTTGAGTTACTTTAGGGCTAATTCGATTTTGAATTAGTCGACCACCTCCAATTGATGTTCTCTTCTTGTTAGCCTTTAAACATCGTAACTCTTCCAATACTTGTTACTCCATTTCGAAGGTTCAAACTAGAGATATTTGAGAAAAATCAAGCTCTTTTCACTTAAATCACATAACGCTTTGCCTTTGGAAAACATGGAACAATGGTTTAAAGCTGTTCAAACAATCATAAGTGGCTAGAGAGTGATTGCCTTTGCACAATTTAGACACCAAAGAAAAATACAAATGCCCAAAGCTTTTACAAGAGTGTAGCCATTAACTCCAACATAAACTTAGCTGAGAAGACAAAGTTAAATTCTACATCAAACAGAGATGTCAACATTAGATGATGGTTTAGAGTGTTAGAACAGCTTGGCTTGCTGTTTGGTTCCCGATCTCATCATTGTGCAAAACTCTTCATAGTTGATTCTTCCATCCTGGAGATTTCAAGAGAATTAGCGGAGTTTTCTTTTAACAGTTTTTTATTCGTGATGAAGAGATGATAACTTACATGATCTGCATCGACTTCAGATATGATTTCCTTTATAGTTGCTGCATCAGCTATTCCGTGTTCCTTCATAGCAGTCTCTAGTTCATCTCTCGTGATAAATCTACAACAACGTGGAAGAAAATTAGAGTCGATTGTTCGGTATTGTGCAGGATATAACATTATCTGCAGCATATTCACATACCCACTGCTATCTTTATCAAAATACTGAAACGCTTTGTATAGATTTTCTTCTCTTTCTAGCCTGTGCTTGTGCATTGTAGCAGTGATGAATTCGATGTAGTCTATCGAGCCATTCCCATCTACATCAGCCTGCAAGTGTACGAAATTGAAATTACTAATTGTATAATCATTTGAATTAGCAACTTTAGTCTCCCGAGGTCTATTATATCTTACAGCTTCCATCAACTGCTTAACTTCAGCCTCGGTGAGATTTGCCCCGAGTTGGGCCAATCCCTTCTTCAGTTCTTCGTATGTAATTGTACCACTGTTGTCAGTGTCGATATTCGTGAACATTGCTTTCAGTCCATGAATTTCTTCTTCTGAGAGATTTTCTGCAATAAACTGGAATCCCAGAAGTCACTTCAATTAGCTACGGAGCTCAGAAAACGGAGAAATAACAGGACATACCCACTAACCCGAGAGACCTATAATGATTCTGGACAGAAATTGGGACATTAGGAATCTCAGAAAACTTATGTTTTACAATTCCAGCATGATAAAAGCCCAGAACCCAACTCAGCATGTCATTCATATGCCACAGTGAAATGATTGGTTTGTTAAGTGGGGATTTGTGCTTGTATAATCGTTACCGTGAATTATAATTTATAATGAAGATGCTCGCTAATTCCTCAGATTACCTTCAGGGCAAGTTTTTTGAGTTTGTTCATTGCTCTGAATTGCTTCATTCTCGAGAGGACAGCACTATCTAGTGGTCTGTCAGATGCTTCTCCATCTTCTCGCATCCATGGATGCTCTGTCAGCCAGAGAACCAAGAAAGTTGATTACAACTCCAGAACATAAGTTTTAAAGATGAATCGAAAATCATATTATATTATGCCACCATAATGGAATTAAAAACGATAGACCCACAATCAAGCCAAAAAGAGAACTTTTTTTTAGTGTTGTTGACTCTGTTACAATGCAGTATCTGTTCTGCATTCACTGAGGCTCAAAAACCCACAACCTCCCATATGGGAGTACAACTTGGTGCCAAGTGGCACCAAAAGGAGAACTTTTTTGTTGACATATTAAAGAGTTTTGTTCTTAACGATTAGTTTCTGCAGCAATAATGGGGTGCCATGATAGTAATTACTCGGACTTTCTATGCGTTAAACATACCAAGAACCTGGGCAGCAGTAAGGCGTCTCTTCGGGTCTGGGGCTAGCATCCCTCGTACTAGGTCCTTGGCAATGCTCGATATAGAAGGCCAAGGTTTTGTTTGGAAGTCAAGTTCTCCTTTAAGTATAGCATTAAAGATCCCCCGCTCAGTTTCTGCAGAATCATTATCAAAAACCCGTAAGTCCTAGATACGAGCAAACAAATTATAACCAAAGAGTCGGTTCTTTGAACAAGACTATATAGGTATCCGTATTTACCAGCCCAGAAGGGAGGCACACCACTGAGTAAAATATACAACATAACACCCGCACTCCAAACATCCGCTTCCTTCCCATACTTTCTCCCCAAAACTTCGGGAGCAACATAGTAAGCACTCCCGACTAAATCCTTATACACCCTTCCTGCAAAACGATTCATTACAAAATCACAATATATTATATATAACAAGGAAGGCAGTATCACAACTGATATCACATAACACAACTTTTGTGCAAAAGATTGGAAATGAAAAACAAACTTGACTTAAGGAAATTTACATTGAATATGAACTAAGTAGATAATCGGACTTTGTTTGAGTACTATAAGTATGAGTAGTGTGTAATATCAGCAAACCGAATATAGCTGAGCAACAGAGTCTATAGGAAAGTATTAGATAAATGACTAATTATAATTAACATATTAAACTTGAGCGCATTCAAAATGCAACCAATTAAGACATTAATTTTAAGTTCACAGATAGGAATGCATGAATTCTGGAGCAATATAATTACCTTCTTCAATGAACACTGATAAGCCAAAATCAGTAGCCTTCAAGGCAGCATTTTCACTTTTATCAGACAACAAGAAATTCTCGGGCTTCAAATCGCGGTGCATCACGCCCATAAAATGGCAAGTATGAACAACATTCACTATAGACCTGCAAAGAGAGGCAGCAGCCCTTTCGCTATAGTGCCCCTTAGCAATAATCCGATCGAAAAGCTCCCCACCAGCACACAACTCCATCACAAGATACACAGAATTAGCATCCTCATAAGCCCCCTTGAACTCAACAATATTAGGCTGCCCACTCAAATGCTGCATAATCTGAACCTCCCTCCTCATATCATCCTTATCACCCTTGGTCACAAGCTTTTTCTTGGAAATTGACTTGCAGGCATACTGCTTTCCAGTTCTAATCTCAGTACACAAATAGGTAACCCCAAATTGACCCCTACCCAGTTCTTTCCCCAAACTGTAATGTGCCCTAACATCCTCATATGCCTTACCCAGAATTGCATCTGACTTTGAAGCTGATTTTGGGATTGGGATTGATGGTGGCCTTACAGGCAGCCCAGCTCCCTGCCCAGGTGACTTTGTGTACTCAATGTGAGTCTGATGGCTTCCAGCTTCTGATCTATGCTTTTCACCATGCTTATGTCTGCTTGTACGGTTACCCATTTCTCTTAGAAAACACAACAAAAGTAGCAAATCAAATGGATTTAGCAACTGCCCAGACTAGGATTTTTACAGATGCTCCTGATTATGACAAAAAGATTTGATTTTTATCAGATATTGACAATGTAATGGATCAACTAAGCTAAAAAAGCTCTGACTTTTTTACTTACCGGAAATTAAAAGAAAAGAAACGGCAGAGCTCCGGTGAGTTGATTCTGAGTTGAAACGCCCAGCTGAATCCTCCAATGAGGTTGTCCGGTTTAGATAGACCGGGCGGACACGGGGATTGGACCTTCCAAGAAATGGGGTGGAGAGAAGAACATCACTCTCTTTCGTCAACGGGAATTTTGGGCTTTTCCTGTTAAGGAAAAATTATTCCGGAAAACACGTTTTTCTTTTATGTTACTCCGTATCAAAGATTTCTTCCTACGCGTGTGATTGTCTGTTGTTTTTTTGGTGTTTTTAAGGTAATAGCTATTAGTACATATATTGTATTCCAATTATAACATTGGAGGATTTTTTATCTCAACTAAAAGTAAGTCTAAATTGATAGTTAGATTACGATTTATGTTTATATATTATATACGTTCAACAATCTTGACCACCCAACTTGACAGATTAACTAAGTGAAAAGTTATACTTAACGTATTATGTGTTGGGACTTTCATGTAAAGTTGACCGATTGTCCCCTCTACAAATAGAGATGTGTTTGTGTGTCATGCCACACCCATCTATCACAAGCTATGTAGCATTTATTATATTTTCAATAATTCAATTATAAATAACACATAACTAGTCAACATTACTACCAATTAATTGTACCGAGCCCAACTTGATCTTTTGTACTAATCTAGTTGTTCTGAACCAACCAGTCACAGAACAATAAATGCACACCAATCACCTAAATATCTTTATAGTGTAATGTAACTATATACCTTGACCTTGATTTAATTTACATAGTCACATCTATAATCACGAGTTTAATAGTAAATCTCAAATACGTTTTAATACGTGACTACATGCATTAGTGTGCACACTGATACTAATGATGTGTTGTGTACGCAGAAACTTCATTTAGTTCAAGCTAAGCTTTTACATGTGTAGATGTACGGTTGAATTGGAGTTTCTGGGAAGCAACATCATCATCGTCATCCACGAAAAAGCCAGACAACACAGAAGTTTCAGTTCGATGATTAGCTTATATATAGTACTACACCTGCATACACACACGACTTCCTACACAAACAAACAAACAAATATCCTAAAAGAAAAAAAAAATAATAATAATAATAAAAGAAGCCCAACTCAATAAGCACCATGGCCATGGTCCATGGAGAAGAAAAAACAAGGCCTGTTTAAACAAGCCCAAAAATGTGGGCTGGGCTGTTGTTATTAGGTGTCAAAGTAGCTCATCAAGTCAATGCAATCCAATTAGAGCAAATTTTACTGTGAATCATGGTTCAAAACAATGTCGTTTCTTTTAATTAAAAAAATGCGCATTAATTTCACGTAATTAGTTATGTTTATATAACATAATACAGTACAGTACAATCAATTTCAAACAAATATACATCAAAATAAAGATAATATCAAACAAAAAAAAATGTTATTATTACAACTAGATAACTTTTCACCTACAATACAATATCAATCACCATCTAATAATGATATAACAATACAATTAATAAGTAAGAAACGAATATATATGTTAAAATAAAGATAGAATCAAATTAGAGGTCTCATTATTATGACTAGTTGTACCTTTCACCTACAAGCACGAACCTCAAACCTCAACAAGGAAAAGAGTTTGGTTAGGAAATAATGGTTGCATCTCTGTCAACCAAAGCCAACACTATGTATGTTCATTGCTACCATAAATGAGCATGATGGACCACCCACTCCCCCCCCCCCCCCAGCTCCATACCGCCCGCAGTAACTAATTAAGTTCCCAACTTCTTTTTTTTTTTTTTTTAAATAACTCAGATTTTTTTTTATCTTGTACTATACTTTAAGCGGCATGAAGTGATTCTCCCAAATAGGAAGTCATGGGTTCGAGCCTCAGTGGGGGCAATGTTGACTTTGTTGGGTTTCAGTAGGTTGAGAAAGTATATGGACAGATACTACATGTAACAGGGTCAATAGTATTAAAATAAAAAATAAAAAAATCTCAATCTAACTGCAAGACTCAACATTAAATGTACATTTCTATGCACAGTTCAATTCAAACTCAAACCCCTAGTGTTGGATGTTTGAACCGAACCCCTACCTTCACTTTAGAAGTAAGTCTTTTGTGAGACTTCTTCATCTACTTGACCAATATCTTAGGGGTCAGATTTTTATTTATTTATTTTTTTTTTCGGTTAACCCGATTTTTTCAACTTTACTAAATTAATTTATGGACCCTATAAATCTGGCCCCAAAATTCACGAGGAGGTAAATTAAGTATGTCCAACTTCAAAACATACTCCACACTAAATTATACACTTCTATGCACAAGATAACTCAACCATACTTCAAGTCTGGAGAGCTCACTAATGGAAATGGAAGGCCTAACGCGACCACTATTCCGAAACAGCAGCACCTGGTTTTGGAGTTCATAGTATATACAATATTGAATTGACTGAATGACCTACCTTACTTTAAATACCAAGTGGCTATGTATCACTAATATTAGTAATGAAACTAGAAAAAAAAGGAAACTTCATTTATAAATCCCACGAAAACCTTAGCCACAGGAAGATGATTGAAGGGAAATATTATTATATTGAACATACATGCTGCGCTATTGGATATGAAGCCTAACAGGTTAAAGTTATAGGAAAATGATATATCATTGCATATCAGATAGTAAGAATATAATATTATTTACTATAAATAAATAAAAAAGAGTAATAATGATATTTTTGTAAATAATAAAATGTTAGAAATTTATCAACTGCTGGCATTTTGTTTAACTAATAACTTGAAAAATAGATGGAGTAGCGAATTTTTTAACTAACCTGGTCGGAAATTTTAACCACCCTTTTAAGATGGTTAGAAATTGCCGACAACCATTTGTTGTTTTGGTCAACCTAGTTCGTCCTTCAAAATTTAAACCAGTTTTGGTAGTTGTTGGGGTTAGCGACAAGTACTTTTAGTTGGTGATTGAAAAAGACCAACGTTTGTTTGGATCATCAAACTGGCCGGTTAGAAACTCAATTTCTAATCTCAAACTATTCTAAGTTCTTGACTACTTTTTAGTTGTCAGGAATTTAATACAGATTTTCACCCATAACAATAAAGGTATAACTGACATCGTATCAAAAAGAGGTGGCCATCCAAGTGGCATGGGTGGAGCATAATTCTCGTATATTTACACAATAATGAAATTTACTCATCAGTACATACATATCTTCATATACTAATTGTGAGTTTTCCTCGTCCACATAAAAGTATAACTATTATTCTATTTATAAAAATATATAGCCAATCATTTACAATTTTAAAGTTGACAAGCTAGCTAGGCAAGATGACATGAAATTATAAATAGGTATGGACTACATATATATACTAATATACATGCAGATGCAGATATAGAAAACTATTAATTTAATAGCGAATTGAATATGTATATATAATGTACGGTATTAAAATCAAAGTGGATAAAGGTGGTGTGTGCATGAATTTAGCAGCTATTAACTGGCTCGCTAGATACTACTCAAGCTAACCAAACACCAACTTATGGGCGTGCACAATATCTTTCATCAAAACCACTGCCCCATCCCTACCTCCATCAACCATTCAACCCCACAACTTGATGAGTCGTTTTCCCATATCATATATATTTTCACCTTTTACTTTCAAATAAATTAAAGTAATAAGTTTATTAATATTGATGGGTACGGTCTAGATTTTTTTGGTCTGGGGAATTGAGCCATTTAAGTCATTGGATAGCCGGAGCAACACACGAGAAGCCAAATGAGATCATTGCATGAAACTAGTTAGGTTTTTACCCATTGAGTCATCGTTTATAGTGATTTTTATCAATTTAGTTATTGATTTTAATAATCGAAGACTCAATTTGATAGTCTTGAATCTTAGATTGTGAATCTTAATTTTATCACAGAAATAATGGAGTTAAAATATATATATATGCTGGTAAATGATAGAAGGGTCTAGTAAAATCTGTGCTCCATACTGGATCGGACATCATATATGGCGGCAGTAAAAACATGTTGGTCGGCTAGGCTCATGCATGCATGTCGGGCACGTGAGCGGTAGCTCTGAGATTCAGCTCCTCTTAAATGCTTCTGCCACTTCATTCACACACTATAAATGCCACTCCTTTCTCACTTCCAAATTTCCACACATAGATCTCTCACCATTCATCACCTTATAATAAGCTTCTTCTCCATCCTTTTTTTTTATTTTATTTTATTTTATTTTATGTCGAGTAGTGATCAGATCAGTTCTTCACACTCAATTCTCACCGGTAAACTGTTAAGGATGAGGACGAGGTTGTTTTCAAGAATTGAGGGTTTGGTTCTCAGGAGTAGAGACTGCTTGTTTTCCTGGGTTTCTGCGGACATGGTTGTTTCTGCGTCTGCTATTTTGTTCCTGTTGTTCAAGAAAACTGTCTGGTCTCTCTCCATGTGCGTTCTTGCTCTAGGTATATATGCTTCTACTTCTTCAATGTTTTCCTTCAAGATTTGTGTTGTTTAATTCTTAATGATGCATGTTTCCCATCTTCATAAGTCATAACTGGGTAACCCCAACCAAGTTAGTCGAGTTGTTTGTTTGGCAATCCCAAAATTCTAAGTTCAACTTTCAACAACGATCTATTGGCCTTCTTAACTAATTACTTGAGTTGGTTAACTCCGGTTTATTTTATTGTGGTCCTTTGCTGACTAGCACTGATCGGACTTTAATTAGCAGGAGGTGCGACGGTAGGAATAGTGACAGGGGCACTCAAGGGGCAAACTACAGAGACTGGGCTACTGAGAGGGGCTGCAGTTGGTTCTGTGGCAGGAGCCATCACAGCCGTCCAATTGTTGGAACTTATGATCAATGGGGAGTCCTTCTCCAAGGTATATCATAATGTTAGGTTGTAGCTCTAAAATCTCCTTAAAATTGATAGGATAGTTACTTTTAAAATATCAAAATAAATTAAAATTAAATAATTAGTTAGATTCAAATAAATTCTATCACTTTCATAATGGATTCACCAATATAACATAACATGTGATGATATTTTCGGGTGGAAAACATAAGACTATAAGAGTACGAACACAATTGTCGTCCCATATTATGAAAGGTGGAAAGGCTAGTTAGTTGGGGAAGGCTTTATGAGATACTATATTGAGATATATATGTAGCTTATAACAAGCAATGGTACAATTGTAATTTCACAGGTGGCTCTTGTATGTAGTCTTGTAGATGGAAAGGTATTCATGGAGTGGGTCAGCCCTGCAGTGCTCAAAGCTTATCAATGGCAGGTAAGATATTATAGGAATTGTTAAATTCTCCTAACGGCACCAGTACTTTTTATATTAAATACAATATTATATATATTCATAATTACTGACTCTGTTACAATGTAGTATCTATTCATAATTAGGCTCGAACTCGACCTCCTATGTGGTAATTTCTTATAATTTATTTATATAATCAATTTGAAATCCAGGTTGGTACTGTGGATACAAGTTTGAGGGAAATATCAGACATATTTGACACCAATCAAAGCCGAGGATTGTCTAATGATATGATACAGAAGTTGCCAAAGTACAGATTTCAACATTCTGCTAAAATGTGCAGAAACTTTGAAGACATTACCTGTGCAATTTGTTTGCATGTAGGTTTTATCTCGATTAAAATGTTAAACTATTAGTATTTTACTTGATCGTTATTTATATGTTTATTATTTATATATTTATTCATTTATTGAGTGTATATTTCTTCGGGTTGTAGGATTTCGAGGGCAGGGAGTATGTGAGGATGTTACCGAGTTGTAGGCATTCCTTCCACTTACCGTGCATAGATGAGTGGCTAGTCCGGCATGGAAATTGCCCGGTTTGCCGAGCGGACGTTTGATGTACCGGGCATGGCTATAACAAAACTTTAACGAAGTGCGACGTGAATCCTTAAGTTTGGGGTTTAAACTTATCACAATTTAACAAGGTTAAAAGATTAATGTTTGATGACTTTGATCTAGTTATCATTGTATACTTATATTTTCATAAGTAAATCAACTTTGTAATTCATGATCGATCTTAATTCAATTTTCCATCATCTTTATAAAAAGAAGGGACGCGACTAAGTACAATCCCCTCCCAACTAGAGTTGTCAATACGAATTTGCGGGACAGATAAAAAAATTCGCTCTTTGACGGGTCCAGGTTTTGTTGGCCCAGACCAACTTGCCTCTGGCCCACGGGCCCGCCACAGCAACATGCTCCATTTACAAATTTTCAAAATTTCACTTTTCACCAAAACTCCAAAAGTTTTTTACAAAATGAAGAAAAATGCTGGTTCAAATTATTATGGTGCTAAGACATTAAAAAGTGAAGGACGTTTAAATAAAACTAGCTATTGCCCCGTGCGATGCACGGTTCTGGAAAATAAAATAATTTTCGTTTTCCCGCCCAGTGAAAACGATGTCGTTTCAGCTTTTAGGTTTGCAAATTGTGTCGTTTAGATTAGGTTATTAAATTACGGCCGGTTAATTGGTTTTTGCATTAATGATTTACACGACGTTTCGCATTTCGAATGCGGCTGGACTCCTCGATTCAGAATACCTTTCGCAGCTATCGAAAGTAGATATCATACCGGTTCATCGACATCTATACAAATATATATACATCTTCTACCACTACAATGAATGGAACCATTCGAATACATCAAACAAAATCACTCATTTCTGGGAGAAACACATTGTCACCACAAGATATGGCTCCAATGTACATCCTTGCGCGTGATATTGATGATAGGAAGACTACTGCTGCCATGAGATTGCGCCTGATTAGAACCTACGATATTGTACAGAGCAGATACAGTGACAGAGTGAGATCGAGGGAATGTGTATTCCATGATGAAGAGGTAATTGCATTAGAACCTATTCTATGTTTATTACTTTTTGTTAGTGACCTAGCAGTAAGTTCTAATCACTGATGTTGCTTCTAAGTTCTAATCACTGTAAAATACTATTTTTTGCTGTTTTAGGGTTCGTATGTGCATCTTAATATTCCTGGGAACAATGTTTCTGCTGCTAACTCATTCATAGAAGGTCATGTGTATTGCCTAAAAAATTTCCTGGTAATCAGTCCTATCTATACCTATAGGACCTGTAGTAGTGATTTCATGTTGCAGTACTATCATAAAACCTTGGTCAAACAGTACAAAGGTTTAGATTTCCCAAGAAAAATGTTTCGGTTGCAACCTTTTGACTCAATCAAGAGTCTAGAAGGAATTGATCCAAAGGTTCTTATCGGTATGTTATACTCTTTTCATAACTTTTTCTACTTAAACAAGACATATTACTATACTGTTAATGCATCTTATTTACAGTGATTTTTTTATTTTTACTGGCAGATGTCATTGGTCGTGTGGTGCATATCTTCTCACCATTGGATAAGCTTATCAATGGGAGGCCTTCTAGACTCATTGATTTTGTAATAGAGGATTTAAAGTAAGTCTACAGTTACATAATACAACATTTACTATAGCTACTGCACTCAACTGATATTAAATTACTTTCATTTTCAGGGGCATTCAACTGAAATGTACTGTATGGGATCAGCATGTGGAAAAGGTCATTCCCTTTTGCCAATATGACTTAAAAGAACCAGTGATTGTGATTATTCAAATGTGTAGGGTTAAAGTGCCAGAAAATAGTAAGTCTTCCATGTTTACCTACTCTCTTATTCACTTTACTGTCTACACAAAACTGTAGCCATTTCATTTCACAAATAATTGTATTACCTAAAAATATAAATGCAGGTGGAGAAGTCAAAATTTGTAGCTCCTATGATGCAACCCAACTGTTATTTAACAGTGACTGTGATGAGTGTACTGAATTCAGAGATAGGTAAATTTCCCCCTTAATAGATACAGTTTCTTGGTTTTTTTACTCTAATGCTTTACTAACTATTTTATTAATTGTTAACATGCTTTTCTTTAGATTAAACAGTCAACCAACCCCTCTGAAGAGCATCACCTCAAATTCCAGCCTTAGTTATTCAACTTACACTTTGGGTGATCAAAGCAGTTCTAATATGGTATTTAGTACCATTTCTGAACTCTATGAAAGAAGTGAGGTATGACACTTTACAGTCTCTATATAGATTACTTTTTTTTTTAGTTTAATTGAAAGCTTATTTAACTGAATTATTGCATTTATCTGCAGACTGGGGAGTATTGGGTTCCATGTATTATTCTGGAGCTAGACTGTAATCTCATAGACTGGTATTATCTCTCTTGCATTTCTGGTAGGTGTAATAAAAAGGTTGATCTAAAGGGTGGTATGTATGTCTGTGGTAAGTGTGGAACTCATTGTGATACTCCTAAGCTAAGATACAAGATAAAACTTAGAGTCTATGATGCCAAAGGTAGTGCACCATTCTTACTTTGGGATCGTGAGGCACTTGACCTATTGGGGGCATCACAGCTGAAGAGTTGAAGGCTATGCAGCCAAAGGTAAGCATCTAATTATTTCCTTTGTAATCTGTAACCTAACTCAGCAACTTAGGTAAGCATCTAATTATTTCCTTTGTAATCGCATACATTTCTGTGCAACTTAGGTAAGCATCTAATTATTTGCTTTGTAATCTCTAACCTATCTCAGCAACTTAGACACTAAATTGGCTTAAATTTCAGGTTCCAACCAGAATCCTAAAGAGATTGTTTCATTAGTTGGTAGAGGAATGCTATTCAAGATAAGTGTTGAGAGGGGATCGGTTAGAGAAGCGCAACCTTGCTTTCCAGTCATGCAAATCAAAGATGACATTGCTGTGGTGAACGAGTATTGTCCTGGTATGTTGAAGGAAGCTAAACAGAAGTCAACTAATTCAGAAAGCCACTGGATGATGAGTTTGATTCTGATGAGGTAATTAGTTTTCCAATACTTCACTTCAGACATACCAGATTTTGGTTTTTTTTTTTTTTGGTCCTAACTCTTTCCATTTATTATGTGTTAGGGTTTTTTTTTCTGATGAAAGAGGCTGAAAGTCCCTTCCAAATCCATTATCTCAAGTTTCTAAAGGTTGTTCCAGTGATAGTGAAGTAGTTAAAAGGAGGGCTGCTGGATGAGTTCTCA
>CP025648.1:24897537-24918364 GCA_003576665.1 Ipomoea trifida | reverse complement strand
TATTTCAGATTGCTCACGAATTCGACCAAATCTAGGTAGAAGATTACTAATACAACTAGGTTTTTCTAAGAATGTTTAGTGAAGAACAGATTTCTTAAACGTAATGTAGTAATCGGTAATCTAGGAGTAAAATTAACAAATAAACCTTTAAGATAACAAAAACATACCAGCTCGATGTCGTCGGAAACCAACCTCGCCGGATTTTATCACCGGCGTCCACATCAACTTCCGATACCCACTTTGTAGGCTCTGAAAAATGAAAATCCGACGAACAACTGCAGTTTGTTACTTAACATTGCAGAATAACCCAAGCATAGAAAATCCGATCACAAGCATAGTTGAACGGAAGAAGAAATGGAGTAGTAGGGTTTCCGTATTTCGAATTCGAAGATAGAAATCGCAGAAATGGAAACTGAGCCAACCCTATCTCTTACCCATGTCTGCCGCTTTCCTTATATATATATATTTTATTATTATTATTATTATTATTATTATTATTATTATTATTATTATTATTATTATTATTATTATTATTATTATTATTATTATTATTATAGATTATAGATTATAGATTATAGATTATAGATTATAGATTATAGATTGTAGATTATAGATATTATTATTACATTAGATTATAGAAATTTTAGTTATTGTAGCAATTTTGTTATATATTATAGTTATTTTTCTAGACATTTTAAATTTATTGTTATTAGTACTCTCTAACATTATACAATCATTATGGGAAAACATTATTGTTTTATTTTTTTTGTGTGCAGAAAATGAAATTTCGTTGGGTCATGACAATAGCAATGCAACACTACAAAGTCAGTTGTCAGATTATAAGACTCCTAGACCTTTTTGTGGAGTTTTTCAAGCATCCTTATCTACGCCTTTAAGCGTATTAACTAATGGTTAGTACTCACTCCATTTTCTTTTTACAAAACTGTTACATTATTATTACTATTATTATTATTATAGAATATAGATTATAGATTATAGATATTATTAATTTAGTTTATAGAGATAATAGTTGTTATATATTATAGTTAGGGTTCTAGACATTTTAAATTTATTGTTATTAGTACTCTCTAACATTAAACAATCATTATGGAAAAACATTATTATTTTCTTAATATTGTTTGTAGAAAATGGAAATTCCTTGGGTCATCAGAATAGCAATCCAACACAAAAAAGCCAATTGTCATGTTATAAGACTTCTAGACCTTTTTGTGGAGTTTTTCAAGCATCCGTATCTACGCCTGGGAGCGTATTAACTAATGGTTAGTACTCACTTAGTTTACTTTTTTACATAACTATTAAATCGTAATTTATTAACAATTATGTAATGTATTATTAGTATGTTCAAAAGAAGTTAGTGTTCGTAACGTCAGTAATCGCACACCCTTATCGGCAATCTCGAGCACCCCAACAGCAAATCAGGTTACAGGTATATTTCTTATAATTATTCCATTGTTAAATATGTTGTTAATAGTTAGTAAACTTATTTTTTTAACAATTGGGAGCTTATGTCTACAGATTTAACAATGGAATCCCTTACTGGTTCTCACACGCATCACAGAGTAGGACGTGTACTCCAAACAAGTCTCCCTACTCCAAATACTGACTTCACTAATGGTATGTATTTTTTTAAAGGAAGTTCACTTATACATTTCATAGTTTAAAAAAAGTTGGTTACTTGGCTTATGGTTTTTAATCTTTTTTTATTCAATTATTGTAGAAAATGATGGTAATAACGAACCACATATAGAGACTGAACTTGCTCCTTCTACAACACATACCTGTATGGGTTTTAATATATTTATCTTGACACTTTTTTTTTTCTTAGTGAAATATAGTTTTAGTATAGACTTTTTTTTACCATTCTTCAATTCTTTCCCTAAACATGTTGTTACTATGTTCAGGTTATACTGAATGTATCACTGACTTAAGCAAAAGACCAATTAGTCGATTAATGAATGCAAACAATCCGTCTTCTTCTGATTGCCGTAACCTCCACAACGACTTCGATGAATGTAGCGAACAGGAAAATACAGTCACATATGCACAACCTGGTAATATTTCACCCCATTTTTGTACTATATGGTATCTACATTAAGAGTGTTTCGTATTATATAGATATTATTTTTGTAGGGTTATAACTTATAATTTTTTATTTTTATTATAGTTGATTATGCCGACTTTGGTGATGCTTGTGATTCATGCTTACATTGTGGGGCACTATTTTGGTACGAGGAGCGGTTGAACAAGTCAGCGGATTCCGGTATTATCAAGTATTCATTGTGTTGTGGACATGGAAGATACAACTACCACCTCCCGCAAAACCACCGAAAGAAATATATGATTTATTTTTCATGGATGGTCCGAAGAGAAACCAGTTCTTGCAAAATATCAGGTCTTACAACAATATGTTCTGTTTCACTTCAATGGGTGGGAAAGTCGACAGGACGGTCAACAATGGTGGTGGTCCACCAGTCTACCGTATCAACGGCCAGAACTTCCACTTGATCGGTAGTTTGCTTCCCATGGATGGTGCTCAACCTAAATTTGCCCAATTGTACATTCACGACACCGAGAATGAGATCAACAATCGGGTTGATTCAATAAGGTACTAACATATTGTTTGCTAATCATCTTATTTTGTTATTGTATCAAATTAGATCATTTTATTCCATTTTCTTTGTATGTAGGCATGAAGGGGGTTCATCTTCTTTACACATAGATGTGGTAAATGACATCAAAAAAGCATTGGATGACAACAATGTGTTAGTTAAGTCATTTAGAATGGCTCGGTCTGAGATTCAAAATAACCCAAGAACTGAGGTCAAAATGAGACTGCTAGGCAAGCGGAGCAAGGATGCTAGGACCTATAATTTGCCTACAGTATCTGAGGTTGCTGCACTGATAGTTGGTGACCTAGATCCAGACATGGGATTCCGCGATATTCTGGTGGAGTCAAAAACAGGGAAACTTAAAAGGATAAGTGAACTCAATCCTGCTTACTTACCTATGCAATATCCTATTTTGTTTCCATATGGAGAAGATGGCTATAGGGATGACATCCAATTTGCAGCAGATCGTAGTCAACTACTTGGATCAAGGCAACGTTTAACACCACGTGAGTATTTTGCTTTTAGGTTACATGAAAGGAGAAGTGAGCTTTCTACATTATTGCATTCAAAGAGGTTGTTTCAACAATTCTTGGTCGATGCTTATACAATGGTTGAATCTGGTAGACTTATGTTTATAAGAAACAATCAGAAAGCATTGCGTTGTGAACAATACAAAGGGTTGTCTGATGCATTATTTAGGGGAGATGTAGACCCTTCAACCCAAGGGAAGAGAATTATCTTACCATCAAGCTTTACAGGAGGTGCAAGGTATATGATACAAAACTACCAAGATGCCATGGCTATATGTCGTTGGATAGGCTATCCGAACTTATTCATTACATTTACATGTAACCCAAAGTGGCCTGAAATCCAGCGGTTTATTGAAGTCAGAGGTTTGCGGACAGAAGATAGACCTGATATTGTTAGTCGCGTCTTCAAAATGAAGCTTGATAGTTTGGTAAAAGAATTAAATCTGGAGAACTCTTTGGTCCCGTCAAAGCATGTAAGTGAATATGATGCAGTTTTTATCATTTTAATTTTCAATTATCATCGTAAACGTATTAATAATATTTTTTTTTGGAACAGTAATCTACACAATTGAATTCCAGAAAAGAGGACTGCCACACGCACATATACTGTTGTTCCTTGGATCCAATAGCATGGAATCATCACCTGATGCCATTGATAAATTCATTTCAGCGGAAATTCCTGATATACAAATTGATAAAGATTACTATAAGGCTGTAGAAGAGTTCATGGTGCATGGTCCTTGCGGTGTTGCTAGAGTTAACTCACCATGTATGGTCAATGGAAGATGTACCAAATACTTCCCCAAGAGATTTGTTGATTCATCAACTTTTGATCAAGATGGATACCCTATATATAGAAGGCGGGATGATGGAAGAACAATAACAAAGAATGGTATTCAAATGGACAACAGGTATGTTGTTCCTCATAACAGATATTTGTTAATGAGGTACAGGGCACATTTGAATGTTGAATGGTGCAACCAGTCTAGATCAATCAAGTACTTATTCAAGTATATCAACAAAGGAAATGACCGAGTCACTGCCGAATTCTACAGAAGCTCATCCGAAGGTAATGCAGTTGAGGTTGTTGATGAGATAAACATGTACTACGATTGTAGGTATGTTTCAGCGTCTGAGGCTACTTGGAGATTATTTAGCTATGACATACAGTGCAGAACTCCAGCCGTAGAGCGACTTAGTTTCCACTTGCCAGATAGCCAAACAGTATACTTTCAAGATGATGAAGATGTGGAAACCATTTTGAATCGACAGACCTTGGGTGAAAGCATGTTTACTGAATGGTTTGAAGCTAACAAGAAGTACTCTGAAGCTAGATTGCTAAGTTATATTGAAATGCCCAATAAATTTGTTTGGAAAAAAAATGTGCGTCAATGGCAGCCAAGGCAACGTGGTTTTTCAATTGGTCGTATTTTTTATGTACCACCTGGTTCTGGGGAGCTTTATTATCTTCGTTGTCTATTGAACATAGTGCGAGGACCTCAGAGTTTTGAAGACATCAAAACCTACAATGGAAAAGAGTATAACACTTTCAAGGATGCATGTTATGCCCGCGGCTTGCTAGATGATGATCTTGAGTACATTGATGCAGTTAAGGAAGCTAGCGAATGGTCTACTGCACATTCTCTAAGAAAGTTGTTTGTCACGCTTCTACTTGCAAACACAATGGGAAGGCCTGAATATGTCTGGAACGAGGTTTGTCGTATTTGGCTGAAGATGCTCAATACAATAGACGCAAAGTATTAAATGATCAAGGTATTCATTTCTCCATACTTTCTTAACATCAAATTTTTTTTATCTTAATTACATTGTAAATTATCATTTCTTTTAACTAAGAAATTCATAATTTCAATCCTCAGATTTGTTTCTAAACGACCAAGAAAAGAAGGATTTGGCACTATACAACGTGGAAAAGTTGTTATTAGTTTACAACAAGAGTTTGAAGGATTTTCCAGACATGCCTTTAGTCTCAGGAGAGTTGTCTCTTACCACCAACAATAGGCTTATCTTGGAAGAGTTATCATACGATCGTGAGTTTCTTGCTAAAGAAAGTCAGTTACTTCATGCTCAGCTAACAGATGAACAAAGGTCAATTTATGATGCTGTTATTTCTGACGTTTATTCTAACAAGGGTGGATTGTACTTTGTTTACGGTTATGGTGGTACTGGCAAAACATTTCTTTGGAGGGCATTATCAGCTTATATTAGAGCTAAAGGGCAAATAGTTATCAATGTTGCTTCAAGTGGTATAGCATCTTTGCTTTTGCCTGGAGGACGCACAGCACACTCTCGATTTGCAATACCTATTTCAATCAATGAAGAGTCAACTTGCCAATATTCATCAAGGTAGCCAGCTGGCAGATCTCATTGTTGCAGCCAAGTTGATCATTTGGGATGAAGCACCAATGATGCACAAGCACTGTTTTGAGGCTTTGGATCGGACAATGCGAGATATATTAAGATTTGTTAATCAAAACAGTGCCCATAGGACTTTTGGAGGTAAAACAGTTGTATTCGGAGGCGACTTTAGGCAAATTTTACCTGTGGTGCCAAAGGGATCAAGACAAGACATTGTTTCTTCAGCTATCAATTCATCATACCTTTGGAAGCATTGCAAAGTTATGCGCCTAACAAAGAATTTGAGGTTAAAAAGTATGCAACCTGGTTTGGATCAACAACGGATGGAACAATTTGCAAATTGGCTTTCTTCAATAGGTGATGGTACTATTGGAGAGGATAACGATGGTTACGCTGAGGTTGATATCCCTCCTGAAATGTTGTTGCAATCTAATGGTGATCCTATTGCAACTATTGTTAACAGTACTTTCCCTCAGTTCAACGGTGGTATAATTGATGGTAGCTGTTTTCATAGCAGTGCTATTTTAGCACCAACCTTACAAGTTGTCAATGAAGTGAATGAATATATGTCTGACTTGACTATAGGTGAAGGAAGACATATTATAGTTCTGACACCGCTTGCAAAGCTGATGGTACTTCTACTGTACTCGCAGATGTCCATACACCTGAATTCTTAAACACTATTAGAGCTTCAGGGTTTGCCAAATCATGCTTTAACATTAAAGGTTGGGTCACCTGTAATGTTAATGAGGAATATTGATCACAGTCTAGGACTATGCAATGGTACTAGATTGGTTGTTACAAATTAGCTGAACATGTGGTTGAAGGAAGTATACTTGCAGGACCAAATGCTGGCACTAGGGTTTTGATTGCTAGAATGACGATAACGCCATCTGACACAAGATTGCCTTTCAAGTTCAATAGAAGACAATTTCCTCTCATGCTGTCATATGCAATGACTATCAACAAGAGTCAAGGGCAAACTTTGCAATGTTGGTTTGATACTTAGGAAACCAGTATTTGTCCACGGACAACTATATGTTGCTGCATCAAGAATAAGTCAACCCAACGGCCTCAAGATTTTAATTTGTAATGATTCAAAAAGTACTCTTACCAGTACAACTAATGTAGTTTACAAAGAAGTTTTTAACAATTTGTAATTTGTTAATTAATTATTATTTTTGTAATTATAAAATTCATTAATATTAACATTTGTTTTCGTTTCCAAACTTTTTCACGTTTTTAACTTCCTTTTTGTACAAAAAATATTCATTCAGATTAATATTAATATTATTAGTATGTGTGGCTTTTATATATATATAGATATAGATTGGGGTAGGAAAACATATAAATTGGTGGGAATATGAGGACCCTGAAATAAAATAAGGATAAATTTGCGGGAAGGGCTAAAACCGGAATAAAAAAGGGAGAGTACGGAGTCAAAAGGAAGGTCGGCTGACCGATTGTGAAACTCGCGTACCTCGTGAACCTAACAGTCACTGAAAGTTTAGCAGCCTTGTAGTAACCGTCGGAGATCGGAGAAAATCAATGGCGTTTTCCGGCGCAGCGAGGAGCTTCTGTATGCCGGCTATCGACCTCGGCAGATTGCACGGCCGGGCTCCGATAGCCTTCGGCGCTGGCTTTGCATCAATCGCCGGCGTGAGCTTTCGCCGATTGTCGCCATCGCCATCTAAGCCCTTCGCTTCCCTTGGCATTTCCACTGATACTAGTGAGAATCTCCAACTTAGAAGAATTTCAATATAGATTTTGTTTTAGGGATAGGATTTCACCTTTATTTCGTTCTCCAAAACGCTGACAGTGTTACTCTGGTAGACAATTGGTTTATAATGGTTGGAGCTTGTGTTCTATGGCGGTTGTATGCGATAATGTTGTGATTTTTGTGCATTCATTTCCTTGTATTCTTCGCCTGAATCATTTTTGTTGGAATAACCAATTAGTCTGAGATTTTATCAGTTTCAAAACCGTCTGCATTATATCCAGTTAATGTATATGGACCTTGAATGAATTGTAATCATGGATTTAAATGGAAGAACTGTTAGAATATTGATTTAGTTTGAATGTTTGATATGCTCATATGCTGAGAAGATGGATGATTTCTAGTTTTTCAAGGGTTTAAATGGAAGAACTGTTAGAATATTGATTTAGTTTGAATGTTTGATATGCTCATATGCCGAGAAGATGGATGATTTCTAGTTTTCTGGGTTGTTATTGTATATGATGTGGATTTAGCTTCTCCAAACAGTGATTTTTCTGGTTTAGTTAGCTTGTGCTTGTTTAATTCCAGTGTGGTTGTTACTATACTGATATAGGTTTTATATGCATATGTATAATGATATTAGGTGTGAAGGAGGTTGTTCAAACAGAAAAGGCTCCAGCAGCTCTGGGCCCATACTCTCAAGCCATCAAAGCAAATAATCTTCTTTTTGTATCTGGAGTTCTTGGGCTTGTTCCAGAGGCATGTCTTAGTATCATTGCCAAATTCTTGTGCTATTCATCAAACTTCTTGTACTTTTCTCAAAATCTTTTATTCATGTCGCTGAACCTGTAAGGATTAACTGTTTTTGTACTGAAATGCAGACTGGAAAGTTTGTGTCAGACAGTGTAGAGGATCAAACAGAGCAGGTAATGCTGCCATGGCCTTTCAGTTGCTAATTACAGAAGGATCTCTCACAAAAAGTTTGAGCTTAAATGTATGCAGGTTCTGAAGAACATAGGGGAGATACTTAAAGCAGGAGGTGTCAACTACTCCAATGTTGTTAAGACTACCATCTTGTATGTGTGTTATATCTTTCTTCTCACTCTATATATCTCTGTTCTCATTTCTCAATGCATATGTTCTTGATTGTTGTTTTTAATTTTTGAAATGAAAATGTTTCATCACTGCAGGTTGGCTGATCTGAAGGACTTCAAAGCAGTGAATGAGATCTATGCTAAATGTAAGTAGATGAATTAAACCAGTTTTTACATAGTTTTGAACTTTCCACTATTCATGCAATCTTGATTGAAATAATTTGCAGATTTCCCATCACCAGCACCTGCCAGGGCAACATACCAGGTTGCAGCATTGCCAATGGATGCCAAGATTGAGATTGAATGCATTGCTGCTTTATAATACACCCATTTAGCTATCCTGGAGTTTCAGTTATGCCAGTAGTAGGAATTAATAGTTGGTAATAAGGCAACTTTTTACTCTTTTCCAGTTTTCCAGGACCTCTGCTATTCTATTTTAATTATCCACATCCATTTTTATTACTTTACTCATACTTCAGAGTTCAGAGAGTTCTGACACCAAAATCCATCCATGTTTATGCTAATCCTGGGAATAATGTACCCAAACATGCATGCATTGATCTCTGAATCGCGTGCTTTTATTGATAATTACTAGTTTTTATTACATCAAAATTCACTCTGGGAAAACTCTAGGTTAGAGCTAGAGGGAGTGAACTATCTTTATTGTTATCATTATTATGATCACTACGTGATAGGTTAAAGCACGCGATTGATCCTTGCCACCCCTCCTGGCATTTAGAAATAGAAAGTTCTGATTTGGCACTTTTGGGGCTCAAGGTTGCAGACTTGAGGAAGATATTTAGCCTTCTTCAGAATATGTTGTTCCAGCTGCTGCCATTGTTCCTGCTCCTGTTCTTGTCCCTGTCCTTGTTCCTGTTCTTGTTCTTGTTCTTGTTCTTGTCCCTGTCCTTGTTCCTGCTCCTGTTGTTCCTGTTGCAGCCATCTCAATGCTTGCTTCACGGCTTCGCATTGGCACTGGCGGTCGAAGTTCTCTAATGCGTTGCAGCATTGGTTCAGGTGCTGTTGCTGTTGTTGCTGCGGCATTCTCCAGCTGGAGGATTTCATCTTTATGAAGTGGCTGCCCATTTGGTCTGGGGACAGGTACATGACGCAGTGGCGGAGCTCTTCGCTCTGCTGCTGGATCTGCTGCTGGCATTGCGGCTGCTGGCCGCCGCCATGCTGCTGCCCGCGGCTCGGGGTTTGCTCATCCACGATGGTGGTGATGGTGGTGCGGAAGGCGGTGGCCGCCGACATGGCCAAGAGGGCCACTAACACTGCCGCCATCGCTACAAGCTTTGCCATTTCTGGTGGGGCTAAGTGGAAGAATGGTATTGTTGGAGTGGAGATTTAGTTAATGCTGATTAAGTTGGTGAGGAATTAGAGGGAATGGGAGTGGGTTTTATAGTGGAGATGATGAGACAGTGGAGTGCATGCATGGGTATAACGTGGAGAGCGGTGGCCACCTTGCGCCACCAGGTGTCGGTGTTTCATGGCGGAGCTTCCACGTACCAGTAGCCATGCAAAAAACTTCCCCACCTTCATTTGTTTTCTCTTCTTATCTGTTTGATTCTTTCCAATTTATTCAGTGTCTCGCAGATTTGCATTTCCAACGTTGTAAGCAGCAGCATGCATGCTTATCGGTTTCGAGTTGCCACGTCCGGCCCTCCACATATAGTCGTGGCATTGTGTCGTTTCTTCGTAGATAAGAATCTCGAGTTGTCTATTCACTCGATCAATTACGAATTACTTAAATTAGTTTACTTATTGTGATTTTTATCAGTGAAGATTATAAGACAATAAGTTAGTTTATTTTTTTATGATTATTAGTAAATGTTACAAGACCGAACTTCATACAAAGTATACATTTATTTTTTTTCTTCCAGTGGAGGGGATACCCAAATTAAACAAAGTATACATTTATTAACGGTGGCATATTGCAGATATTTCGTAAATAAAAAAATTAAATGATGATGATTTTTGATGTGGACTTTAAATCAGTGAAAATTATAAACATTTTTTGATTTAGTCAAGCCAATTTCACTATTTCCTTTCCAAAAGTGATGGACTATGAAAAACTTGTAGGATAAACTATTAAAACTCAACCAATAAAATGTTTAATAAGAATCAAACTCATGACTTTTTACTATAAAAATTAAATAAAATGTTTAATAAGAATCAAACTCATGACTTTTTACTATAAAAATTAAACTACACTCATTTAGCCACCTCTTAAAAACTTGTCTTTTTCTCTTCGATTGACTAATCAAAGACTCCTAATATGAGAATACCAAGTGATATTATCCCTATTAGTATCATTAGGGCATACCAAAAATTTCCAATCTTCTCATTTAAGGAAGAAATTTCATTTCATTTGATAAATAAAAAGAAGAAGAAGAAATTTCATGAAGTTCAACAAAGAAATCTGCTGATCAAAGTAAATTGAAGCAAAGTTGTACAAATCCAATACAAAACAGAAGCACAGACAGATTCTTGGGGTCTGCTTTGTTTGTGTGTATGCACGCATGCGTATATGTTCTACTACCTCACAACACTGCTATATCACCAAATTTTTATTGATTGTGCTTGTACAACAACATCAAATATTTCCTCCATTGAAATGCAGCTTCACCAAAAGAATTGAAGATGATAAACTTGAGATCTCTCTGCTTTTATCTGTATTCCTGAAAGTTAACATGTCCTGTTGCTTGTGCATGCTCTGCAGCCTCCTGCATAATTTCAACATATGTTAGCCTAGTCAGTGCCAAAAACCGTTAAATAGATAACATTTCGACTCAATTGCATTTTTTCTTATTTAAGGGATTCAATAAAGTTTCCTTTAATTCGCACTACTTCAGGACTTATTTGACCAATTTTCCTTTGAACACATTTTTTTCTGGTGACAAGAAACTTGCCTAGTGACCCTAATTGACAAAAGATCACTAAAAGGTAAACCAGCCTAAATTGCCCATAGCTGACTGATTCAAACCAAAAAAAGTCAATAGGCATTAACAAAGGACACAAAGAGGATAGTCAATCAGCATGCCAACAAACCTTTTGGCCAACAACCCCTATTTGGCAAACCCCGCACCGCAGAGTGAAGTTGCCAGTATCTGTGTAACTCCTCTTCCTGCATTGTGTCAATTTAAGCCACTTTGAGTTAGCATCAAAGTATAAGTTAGTCGTGATTCAGTTCAGATCAAATATGAAACTCATATTATGAAGCATTGTACTAAGACGTTAGAACGAAAGTTAGGTACCCATCTGTAAATTAACGGCGTATATATATAAAGATGTTACCTTTGCTGCTCTTTAACCAGATTAAGAGCAAGCCTTTCAACCGGGCCAATGCTTCGGTCCTTCTGCACAGTGAAAATTGTCTGATCAAACTCCTCCGGAGCCCCTTCAGAAGGAGACATCTGTTGGTAGCGTATCATCACTGTGTTAGCAGGCACGCCAAATGGGATAGACATATGAAGTGTTTTAAGAGAACTCTAGAACACGCTTATGAAGCTTAAACAATGCAAGGTATCCAACAGTCTTGCATTTAGTGTCAGTTTTATATCATTGAACACAAATTCTATGCAAATAATCTCTTTTCCAAAAATGGCAATAGGTTATGCCGATACCTTGTATATCCTATTAATCTACCGACTGCTCATAAATAGAAAAAGTCTGTCAGTTTAGCATGGCTACTTGTCTTGAATGATTTATTAGAAATCTAGAACACACCACAGGGAGAATCTATACACGCAACTAAAATATTATGAATTGCCTTAGGGCTGCTGGCTTTTCTTTTCCCCTTTATTGCGTGTGTGGTTCACGCGTTTCTCTTGAATTAAACAGGAATTTCAACCATGAAAATCAATTCAAAGCGGATCAATCACATAGAGAGAGAGAGAGAGAGAGAGAAAACCATACAGCCAAAGCATCATAATGGAGGCCATCATAAATCAGCATGACTCGTTCATGATAGTTATTTTCCTGTTCAAGAGTATGTCAAAGCGGATTAAAAAGACTGCTAAGTTCAACTAAACCAGTTAGTAAGAACCACGGGATATAGTATACACATCAAGCTGTAAGCACTAACCTGCCCATACAGATCACAACGTGTAGTTTGTATATCATAAGCTGCAATTTCGCGCCCATAAAACTCTGCGAGTATGGAAAGCTCTATGGCACCTATATATTATGTGAACAGTTTAGTCCGATTGATAAACACATTATAACATTTCTGCAGTTATAATTTGTATATCATTTGATGGTTAGCCCATAGATGTCTTAATGATCGCAGCTAAAATGAGTAAATTGGAAACAAAGAAAAAAGAAAAGAAATTCCATATAAGTGACACATACCACCCCATTTTTCTGGGTTAAGAATCCATTCACAATATTCTTGATTGGGCTTCCCAAGAAAAGCTTCGGAATATTTTGTAGGGTCACTGGCAACTGCTGCCGCAATAACCTTCAAATAAAAAACTGTCATCGGATAGTGGAGGAAAGTGATAAACGGACACTTTCACACATGATAAATGCAATTGAAGCACTTTATAGTGGAATCGGTGATATGTAAAGAATTGTAAATGACTTTTTCAAACACAGTAATGGCATCAAAATGATAGTTATTTTGGAGCTCGCCTGTTTTTCTCACCTAATTCAACAAATTCAGACCGTTACATGGGAACAGATTTCACACCAGTTGAAAGGACACGCAATTGAATCATTCAAAACAACAACAAAATACGAGAAAAAAGTGTTCAAAAAGACACTTTCAAAAGTCATTACTTCAGTTCAACTGCCTTGAACCTTGAATATCAGAAGTCAGAATGAATGCTAACTATCAGTTAAGAATTACTAATCGCAAATCGTTCAGATCCCTGAGAAATTTCACACTGTTTATTCATTTCATGATTGGTAATCAATCAAAATAATGAAAAATCAAAGTAGTACTTTCAGAAGATACTGTCAATTCCACATTCCATCTCAAAATGGCATTGCAATACTAGTAATATTTATCCTTTTGGAAAATACTAACAGTCTAAGAAGCATGACAGCAAACACAGTAGAATTTATGTATTTCAACAGCTCATTTGTTCATGAAATAAAGAGCAGAAATTTAACCTGTCTTAGCTCAGGAGCTTTGTTCTTGTCATGGTCCATCACATAACTGCATAGAAGAACAACAACAGGTTTAGTAGTGTTAACACATAAACTCTCCATCAAAATAACAATGGCTAGAGCCCTAAAGCTCAATTTTTTATTACCCAACCGCATTGAAGAGGCAACTGTTGTCTGAAGGAATGACTCTTCTAACTATAATGCCTTCCATTGGATTTGCACCTGAAAGAAAGCAACAACCTTTTCTTAGCTCTTATAAGAAGTAGATACATATAGAAAGGGGGTAAAAATCAAATCGTTATACAAAATCCTTTGAATTATGACAAAATTACAGCTAACAGAGATTATTCTCAATCCAAATTGAGAACCCAAATTGAAAAATAAGAAGTAACAGAGGTTAAAACCCAATCAAACCACATAAAATATGGTTGAGCTTTTCTTGAATTACGAATCAATAAACAATAGTACATGAAATGCTGACCTTGTTTATCCAAAACAGAAATTTTATTTCATAAAATTTGAAGGAAAATATTTGTGAGACAAAAGAAAAGTGGCAGGGCTTAAAGAAAATAGATAGAAAATGGAAATGGTAGCTGAAATAGATGAAACAACAGAGAAGATGAAGAAGGGGGTTAGGAGATCTAACCAGAGAAAGCAAGAATTGCTTTGCCTTGAAGACAGCAGAAAAAGATGGCAATATATTCGGGTGACAGACAACCCAATGCCACTATATATCTGTCCCTTTAACAAGATTTACCAGAACAACAACGCATCCCGCTTGCGGCTTATCTCTGGACTCTGATGTGTTTGTTAAATATCACACTTGGATTCCCGTTTCAGATTCATGAACAAGTAAATGACAACTTTTGGGCCCAATGGGCCGCCAAACATGAAAACTTGAGCCTGAATTTTTTAGTATGGCAATAGTTATACCATGGATCCGGACTCATATCCATTTATACACTGAACATTCAGTATAAAAATTGTGTATCTTGAATTCAAGTCCGCAGAATAATTTGTCTTAGTATGAACTCGGGAGAAAATGAGAGAGGACTTATGATGCACGAAAATTTTTAAAGGCTAATAGTTTTGTGTTTTGAAATTGCATATCTCATTGCGTTTATTTGGCATTTCGTTTCTTGTATTTTTGCTCAATATAATTATCCCAATATTCTTGATTAAGATAGGACTCCGGACATGTGACCTTCCGTTTGGAATGGTAACTACAATCTAACTTATCTATAGGTGAACCGTTTTTCTGCTTCCCTTTTCCGTGCAAGGGCAATAAAATTGCCTTATATTACTTTAGAGAGAAAAAATAAATTAGTTATCCTTCCACTAAAGCTTAAATCCATAACTTCCCATTTGGGGGAGTCAGTTCATACCACTTGACCACAAGGTCATTGACAGATTATAGGCAAAGATGTAGGATCTAACCTTGGCTCCCATAATGTAAAAGTTTTATCCTCTTGTGAAGGTTCTCGGGGGTTCTCTTATTAAATTACCATTTCACAATCTTGTCGGGGGAGGGAGGATTTTGCCTTTCATAGACAAAATTATCATTTTATGAGCCATAAATATGGGAGCTTTACTGTGCAGAAAAATGATTAATCTATAGACTTCGTAAATCAGTAATCTAATGTCATAGGATACATAAATTACTCGGAGAGTATTTTCAATAAGAAGAAGATGACCACCTTGCAAGAAAAAAAAATAAGAATTACATTATACATGGTTCTCTTTGGCTTTTACTAGTACTTGCTTGCTGACAGAGGGGTTAGGCACTTTTAGGCATCAAGCTCTCTAAATCTTCTGTTTCAGTACATGGCGTAGCTGGATCTTTTGGCTCTCCATTCTCGCCTCCAAGAGCTTCGACTTCAAACTGTGTTTCTGTGAATTGCGTGGCCATTCGATGCATCCTTTCATACCTCTACCCAGATGAGGATTTCCCAGGTCAGGTGAGTTCCATTGCCCCGCCAAATTCGAGGGGCTGAGGCCATCTTTACTCGAGCATCTGTCGGGAGAAGACATGATAGCCCCATTGGAAAGTCGTCCGTTTGAGTACCTCCAGAGCCTGGATATGGAAGACATCTTCTTCAATGGTTGAGTTGGTGAGGAGCAAACTTCGCTTATATCTGTAATCGGTGTCTCATCACAGGCATTGCCTTCCCAATCTGCTCCGCTTCTTGACATGGTGCTGAGCCGGCAATTCTTGTTGACAGATGGGTCGCTCCCGTCAGGTGAATAGCTTGATCCCTGCTCATCGAGATGGCTCACGGTTTCCCACTCGCTTCCGTCGTCTTCCAAACCATCACTCTGATTGATATATGCTTTGGGATGTCTGCGAAAATTGTCTTTTGTAAACATATTAACATCAGGGCTGACAGTATGAATTTTGGACGAATGGCTAACGGGACTGTACTGAAGAAGATGTGGTTCAATTTGCCTCTCGTTGGTTTCAGCAACACTAGCGTCTTCAAAAACAGCGAAAATGTCATCTGGATTTGGGGGCTCGTAAGTGAATTCCCGAATGTCATGGATATTAACAGCTGCAACTAGTTGTCGAAGGTGTTCCACTTTCTTCATCTCCTCCATATCAGGGGTAGCACCTCTAGAACTTAAAAAAGACTCTAAATCTGCGATTAGTCTGTTCATATGAGAATACTTGTCTTCCAGTGTCAACTTTGCATCGATTAGCTTCATTTGAACCCGTTCCTCCCTCCAGACCTCGGCCATCTGTAACATCCTTCTCTCTTCATCAACTTCCTCGCGAAGTCTTGCAGATTCCCTCTTCAATACTTCAACTTCAGCCTTGTCTTCTCCGATTTCTTTGGCTAATTCATCACACACTTCCTCTATCAAATCTCTCGCCTTCCGTTCCTTTTCATAGTCCTGCATGAAGCGCTTTGCAGATAGCTTGGCATCAGCCAACTCATTAACTAACTTGGAATTAACTATTTCAAGCCTTTGCCGGTTTTTCCTTTCTCTAGTCAAGTCAGCTTTCATATCGTCTAAGATTATTCGTATTTTCTCATGCTCTCTGCTTCGCCACGCAGCCCTTTCTTCACTGAGTTTCTTCAGAAATTGCTCGATTTTCTTTTTGTACGACTGCTGCTCTGTCTCAAGCTCACTAACCCGGGCTCGTGCTTTCTCTAGCTCTGCCTCGAGGACAGATACCACTCTAGGGGTATGCGTTTGTTGGGCGCGAACTTTTTGGTGACCATGAATCTGTTTTATTCCTTCTGTGGCTTTCCAGCTGATAGGATCCCACTTTGTCACTCCCTCCATTGCAGTGTTGGAAAATTGGAATGACGGTTCAAGCTACAAAAGTAAGACAGCTGGATAAATGAACAACGAATTGAACTTGAATAACATCATCTCATTGTCAATCAAAAACTTGAATCAGGATATATATATATATATATATATATGTAATATAAATCAACCACGTCATCATCGTCTAACAGCTATCAACAAGACAGATTCTTTGCAACCTCTACAATTTCAAATAAAATGACAGTCGACACATGAGATCTAAGATTAATATATCTACCAAATTTATAGTACATAATACATTTTATCCCCCATCCTAATATACTCGGTGGGATTTTACCATTACAACCACACTTAGACCTTTATTATGAAGTATATGAACTAGAAGACCGCAGATCAATCTCATACCTGACAAAACGCTCCATTTCTTGGACCAGAGACTGAACGAGGACTCTCTTCCGAATCCTTACCAGGAGAATCTTTAGCTTTACTGTGATGATGACCATAAAAAGGGATCCCAGCATGATGAACTCCACCCTGCATTGAAGAAAGAAACTGCATAACTAAACTTAAATTCCCCCCAAAAAAATGATTTTGGAGGTCCCCAGGGCTCAAACTACTAAATGAGATCTACCTAATTCACTCTTTGCAAATATTAAACAAAGCAAGAAGAAAATTTACTAATTTAGTAATCATGGTCCCAAAATGGTTCACAAATCACAATACCAAATGTACACTACATAAATGGAGGTTTAATTAGCAGAGAGTTACTACCACTGCATTGTGGGGGTCCAACAATTATAGAAATAGAAGCCATGCGAATGCTTATGTATATAACCAACGCACAGAGCTCAAAGGAACAATCAATGCACAGAAGCTCAATTAATTGAATTTGTTTATAATTTTATACTGATGATGATAGAAAAGCACAAAATTTAACCAAATGTAAAGTTTATGGTGCAGAAAATGGATTATTTTTTAAAAAAAAAAAGCCCTAAAAGCACAAAAACTTTTTAACTCAAATTTACCTGAAACCCTAGCTTTTCTCCATTACTAGGCACTTCCGGCAACTGCAGCCGCCAGATTCCGGCAGCAAGCTGTCTGACCGAGACTGCAGCTCTAGTTTTCCGATGACATTTCCGACCAAGATTCGACGGGCATCCCTCTTCCGCAACACTGTCCTCTACTACATCCTCATTGAACTTCCACCGCAGCAGAGGGGTCTGTGGCCTGCTCCTCCTCCCAGTCCCAGCAGAACCTCCGCCAATATCCTTCCGCAACCGCACTCCGGCACCGGAGCTCCTGATTCTCCGGCGAGGCGCCCTGCGAGGGCTGGGTTGCCTCTGCAGAAGATCTGATCCTGGCGATGCGTTAGCCGCCTTGAGTGTCGGGAGCTCAGTCCTGCCGCCAGTGATCTTCATTGCTTTGGCTCAGATTCAGCCATCAACCGCCTCTAACCTCCGCCTACCCTGAGAAGCCAGTAACTGAACTAAAGCTTCACTCTTCAGCGCGATCTCTCTCTCTCTCTCTCTCTCTCTCATTCAAAGTACGCCATTGTTACTGAAGTTAAGCTTCACTCTTCAGCGCGATCTCTCTCTCTCTCTCTCTCTCTCTCTCTCATTCATTCACAGTACGCCATTGTTACAGTGTAGATTCGTACAGTCAACGTCTATGCATACAGCAAAACTCTGTATTTAATGGTCCGAGGAGGATGGGCATAGGGCATGTAATACGGCGCCGTTTGATCACCCTCGGAAAGGCATACGGCGTCGTTTGTCGTATGAGCCAGCAGTTAAAAGTTGGTTTAACAGTAATTATCGGACCGCCAAGTTGCCGTTATGAGTGGCCCACGCGCCCTCTATATGAGAGGAGGAGCCTGTGAACTTCATTCCTCCATGAAATCACTCATTAATACCCCTACCAGCCTACCACTATTGCATCGCCAAATTATGGTCTACCAGAAATACATATGTTTTTTAATATACTAAAAATATATTATTATTTGTGTATCGAAAGTATATTATATAAAATAAATAAATAATATATTTTCAGTACATAAATAATATAAAATATATTATTTGATAGTATACAAAATAATGTATTTTTAGTACTCAAATACTCCGTAATATATTTTTTATTTATGATTCACACAATTTTATTGACCATGGTCTTCACAATAATAATTGTATTACATCAACCTCTCCAAAAACTTTATTGCACCATACAACTAAAAAAAGGAAAAAAAAAATAATATTTGGTCTGATTACCAATATTGATGTTTGATTACTTGATATGACCATATAATAGTAAATGTTTTAAAAATGTAAAAACAAAAAATCAAGGTAATTGATCACAATATATGACATCCAAAACACCAATATAAACCTAAAAAAATCAAAAGAAAAAATCTAAAATTGCTAATCTAAACTAAAAATAATATTACCAATAAGGCAATAAGATGGAATAATCCTTGGCATGTAGTGGCCACCCTTAGATGGGAGGTCATGAGTTCGAGTCTCAGTGGAGGAGATCTCGAAATTGATTCTTTGTGCTTCAATAGGTTGAGAAAAATATAGATGAACAGATACTACAATGTAATAGGGTCAGTTGTTTTAAAAAAAAAATAAAAAAAAATTGCCATATACGCCTATGGTCCAATTAGCCATAAATTCGCCAAAAGTTACGTAACTTTTTGGGTCTTGTTTTGTCTTCTTCTTTTTGTAATATCTTTCAACTTAAAAGCATGTAACTGATATAAGTGTTCAAACTGTATCTTATTACATGTGTAGAGTTGCGCCCATAACAATCAAATACAAAGCCCAATATCTTTAAACCTTTTCACTGTTTAGTGCAAACTTGTCCAACACTACTCTATGAACCATTTAAATGCATCTAAGCCCAAAACTTGGTAACCAATTCAAGTAGTGAAGAAACATGATTTTTGTATTTAAAAGTCACAAATTTAATTATTATAAACATTGTTATGGTCGAGCCTCTTGCATTCCTAGTGCTCAATCGTGATTTGTAAGTTATTATTACATAATAACTGAATTTACACAATGCATATATTCAAATAGGTTCTGAATTCCCTTATCATCAAGACTGAAAAAGAAAAAAAAAAAAAAAAAAACATTTTGATCCCATAATATTTGGTACACCAACTCAATGTAAGAGATATCATAAGCGTTTCCGTATGTTGAGAAAACATTACAAGAACTGTGGGTCTGCGATAGTGGTTTCCGTATATTGCTTGTATATCTTAGAATCTTAAAATGAAATGATGACTCGTTGACTTTTTGGGACAAGTATTGTGTCTTCGAGAAAGAAGCAATAACAAGAAAACGAGAAGTCCCGCTCGAGAGATCAACCAATCAACGTTTAATTTTACTTATAGGTTCCAACGATAGAGTATAGATTTTAACTAACAGATCAGATAGTGAAAACCTTTTAGTCATGCACATAAATGTATAGATAGAGAAATATGAAATCATTTTGAAAACTCGAAATTTATCTACTTTATAGGCTTTAAACTTTAAAGCGAGTTCATGAAGTTCAGGATATAGTTAGTAAAATAGTGTATTAGACGTGGCAAACAAACCCATGTTACCAATTCATCGAGTTTATCTACATCATATAATCTGTGTGTATCTATTTGTGTATCTGCATGACGTATATAGTTTGATGTATTCAATTCGTTCCTCAAGTTTATCTTCTTATTACGTACGTAGTATGGTAAGAGATGACAACGTGTCATTAATTGCAGCGCAGATAAGGAATGCATACAGAAATTCTTGTCATTTTCAAACTCCATTTTCTGAGTTTTCCTTGGTGCAATAAAAGAAGGAAAAAAGTGCCACATATAAATCTTGTACGTAGGAAAAGAACAACTAATTAACGTTAAACACGAATGGTAACAGAAGAAAAACGTGAAAAGCCAAGATCCGAAAGTGGTTGCTAAATTGGTGTGAAAAGGCTGGGAAAATAGGATTTTATGTGTAAAGTGTAAACTTTATGGATAAAATATTAAAATGGGGGGCATGATGCCATGGACGTCCAGTTCGGTGCCGACTTAGAATCCACAATCCTTTTTAC